>JNDP01000991.1:0-31498 GCA_000696975.1 Apophysomyces trapeziformis B9324
CAGTCATTCACAGAAATGCCAAATATCAAACTTATTTTTAAGTTTAACCTGGTAGAGTGGTCACTCATGATCATTTACTGCCATGTCAAAAAAAGGAAAAAGCGATAACGGATAGCGAATAGCGGAAAATAAAGCTATCAAGCTCTGATGTGCATGGTGGCCACTTTGAGCAATGAATGGAAGGAAATATACACTTTCAGTTCAAGAAATGATTTAGTCGATTGTTTTAATTTCGTGCTGAGAAAGGTTCACCAGTTGCATTATGCGATATGATGAAGGTGATCTGTGCAGATGTGATCTACGCAGAGGGGCTACTGTGGCGCACAGCTTCTGTCAAAGGAAACGTACATATTTTTTTAGAAGTTGGCACCTTCAACTGGTCTGCATGCCATACTCTTTCTCGTTCAAAGCATGGTCGTGGTGCTATTATTCAAAAAGAAGAAGGGAGTTTTCTATGATGGTTTTAATAAAAAGAGGTATGCATCTAATTGACTCTAAGACCGTGTCTAACCATCTTTAAAAGGCCCACAATTATCTATGAAGTACTGCTCTTTGCAGCCACTCTTGTCAAGCTATTGGTATGCATCACTTTATCCGGTCTTAAGTTATCTGACCGGCCCCAAAGGTGTACATCCAGACTAGCGCAGTGCTTCGGATGGTCAATCGCATTGCTCCTCAAGTCCGCCATACCTTTGATATTCTCTTTTCATGTCAAGACGATCAGAAAAGTCATAGCAAGCAAAAAGAAAGAACCTCCCGCACAAGGAAAAAAAAAAAGACATCTCCCTCCCAAAAAAACAAAAAAAAAAAGGGACAAAAGAAAAACAACCTCACAAAGAGAAAGAAAAAAGTACAAAGAAAAGAAGACAAAGGCAAGTGAAAAAAAAAGTAAAGACACAATCAAAGACAAAAGACAAGAAACAAGCACAAGCACAACCAATAAATCCGCAATCCGATCCGGTGAAGACAAGACTGCAAGCAAGCGCAAGGATGGGTCCAAAGACGTAATGAAGGACAATCAAGCAAACAAGAACACACACACAAAAAAAAAAAAAAAAAAAAAAGAAATCATCCCAAAGACCGCTACGCAAGACGAACAAGCCATTCCTACTGTTGCCCATCCTTGTCGCACACATACTCTCTCTCCTTCTCCCTCTGTCTGGTTTCCTGGCGTACATCGAACCCCTATGGCGAACACGTTGGCGGCATCCTTGTCCTGGTTCCGAGCCAAACTTTCCTGACACTTGTTGGGAAGGTTTGGCACCAAGCCTTTGGGGTCCGGGCCTAAGGGCTACAGGTCTATGGAACGGTCCTATGGGAACGGTCCTATGGTATGGGCTATGGTACGGCCTGTATCTGGGCCTAGGGTTAGGTCTTTAGGCCCTGAGCCCTAAGGCTTGATCGGAACTAGGGTAGTGAACAAACCTCGACCGAGCGAAGACCTGGAAGCTAGCAGGATCAGACAACGCAAGCCGAAGCACGGCAGGCCGCCTTTCCACCGCTGGTGTGGCCCCACCTTCGTATGTGTCACTGGGCATACAGTATAGGCAACAACATGTAGAAGGTAAGTCGACGTTGACAGTCTTACAGCTTTATACTAATGCTTCTTTATAATTATCGGCTTTAATATAGTATGGATGCCACAACAAAAACAGGCACCCACACTCTATCAGGTCTTAATTTTTTTCTTTTTTTACATTTTCTGTAGAGGCCTTTGTCAGACACATACAAAGGAAGGTGCGCGATGATGCCTTGCTGGATCGGCTGTAAGTCCTGTTTGTGCTTCATGGCTTGTGTTTGTCTTGATCCTTGTCACCGGCTAGTTTCTCTGGGATCCCGGAGAAGCCGGCTGGTGCGAGGTCATGGTGACCTGGCTTGGTCATCATGGCTGGTCAGCTCCTCTATCGGGAGACTGGCTGTGCGGGATCTTTAGGACACCGGCTCCTAGGAGCCGGCAGGGAGTTTTTTGGGGCATGGCTAGCTCCACATCAAGATAAGCAGTTAACACAATGCATCTCTTAATTCTGTGTTGTACTGGTATGCACTAGTGGAGTTAGCCAATGCTTCAAAAGATTCCTGCGTCCTAAAGATCGGCTAATGGACGGGTTTGATCTTGGTAGGGGCGCGTTCCCGTCAAACATAGTAGTCATAGGGTAGTAGTAGATTAGCCAGGTTACCTGTTATATGTCAATTGTACATCCTATCAATGAAATCCACAAATATAATTCAACATATCCTTCATCCAATTCTTCTTAGTGGGTCTCCAAGGATAGATGGTGTCTTTCGACGGTTTGTCTGGGAAAGGCTAATACTAAACGTTGAGAGAGTTGACTTTCGCTTTCTGTACTGTGTGATGACCTCTTGCAGTAGCAGAACCTTTAATTAATATTTGTTCTCTCTTTTTCTTTCTTTTTTATATGTTATGCATTAAATATAAAGTCGAAAACCTGCAATGCTTAGAGGGAAAAAAGGAATGCTCTAACTGTTTTCCTAAAAAGAAAAAAAATTACTTATTTCGCTGCTTAAAACGCTCTTCAGGAACGAACGCAGTCATTTCTTGCTATATAAGCACCTTTCCACTCGTCTTATTCTCCCATCCTCAACTTACTTTGCACCTCTATCCTAATCCCACCATATTATTGTTCAACACTTATGCCTTTGTTATAGTGAACCATATTTTGACTAACTCTTATCTTTTTTCTAACTTTGTTTGTGGCTCAAATTTTGTTTCATGCAGTCATAGTGTTATTTTATCTTTGTTATATTTAAAAAACAGTATAAGTACAGCAACTTTTTGTCAAGGTAAAAACATGTTAGCGATTGGAAACGTTACTTATAATAGGTTTTCCTACTGCAAGCAAGCTTTTATCTATATATGCGCCTGTATCGGCCATCAAGATATTATCGTTAGCCATTACTTACTTTGATTTTCTTTTCTATTAATCATCTGAACCTTTCTTTCCCTCTATTGACAGATCCTTACTTTAGAATCTATATCAGTGTTCTAGTCTGACAAGCTGAACAACATCTTAGGTATTTACCTTAATGTAGTCTATTAACAAAATATTTATAATTTTATATAGTTAGCACAACTATATAAATCCTCTTTGTTACCTTCACTTCTTTTTGCATAGCAGACCCTGTTTAAAGAATTGACAGCTCAGTGCTATTGAGTAATTTTGGTCAATTGCCAAGAGCAAAATTAAGCGCAACGGCTTCTTATAGAAAGAGACACTGATGACCAGGATTAATCAAGCGTGTAACAGTTTAAAGTTAAGCGATTATGATGCTTTTCATTCTGCATTTCAATTAATGCTTAGACAAGTGTTGCAATACAGAGACATCTGTACTACGGCAAGATCTGTCCCTCAGTAGAGGTCGATGTGCGCAACGAGATATCCTGAAGATGATTTTCCGAAACAGTATATTGCGTTGGAAAAGGTATTTCCTTTGAGTGGAGTGGAGATGCTGCAGTTCGCTGAACGATCCAGCACCTAACGGAATGACTGCAATTTTTTTACAATTAAATTGCGCGCTGAAAGACGCTTCGCGACAATCAAAGGCTTTCAAGCTGCTGGGTTGAGCCATGATCTCTTCCCTATAGAACATCACAATTTCACCCGTTGCTGGAATGCGACCAAGAGCAAGTCTTTTAATCTTCGTTTGCTCGCTAAATATCATCAATATAATGCATGTTGCAGCTTTTATCTAATCTTTACCTGATGAACTCATGAATGTGTTCATAACTGGTGCTCAGACCTGCGTAATCGAGCATAGCAAGATACATAGGCTTGTGGTCACTTATAATGAGCCAACAAATGTAGATGAAATGAATAGCCGCATTTAAGGGCCATGTCTACTTTTATCTTGCTCTTTACCTTGTGTCGTGCCTTGGATATCTTTAAGCTGGTTGATGATGTCGTTTCAGCTGGCAAGTGACGGGTCGCAATTGCCTTATTGATGTCACTATTCGGAAAGAGGTTGTGTAGTTTGCGCACCATCGCTCTTGCAATCTGCTTACCATTTGTTGCAGCAGCCTGACTTGATTTGCATTCGCTTCGTTTGCTTTAGGTTTCGATTTCCGCAGAAAGCTAATGAGCTCCATTCCTTCATTTCTTGTTACCTGTGGCTCGACTTGATATGTTAACAAACGGCTTTTGATACTGTGAAGGTATTTTCATGGTTGTCACAGATAGTAATGTCAAACTTTTGCAGTTACAAACAAAGCTCAGTTTCAAAGTTACAGTGCCTCCCCGCTAATGTTAATGCTTTGGTTAGAGCATATCGGTTGAAAATAGGCGGGGTGGACAATTATGGGGAGGCGCAAGGACTTGAATTGGGCATAGAACCCTCTTTTCGGGAATCTCAAAATACTTAAAAATAGGCGAGGGTTGACATTAACGAAGACTGACATTAGCGGGGAGGCATTGAACTTTGTAGGAGACTGGTGCCATTGAGACGGTCAGGGTAATGTATACCGAGGACATGATCGCTGTTAATATGCAAACTTTGAAGCCAAGAATATAATTGGCTGACGGGAAAACGACGTCAAATGGGAATATAAAATTATCTGAAACCTTCGTTTGCAAAGGGAGGACTAAAGGTACGGCCAGCAGCAGCTTGGATTGTTAATGGTTTCGCCTTTGTCGGCTTTGCAACCATTTGAAAAAGTGGTAATGTACAGTTTGGAAGTGGGGACGCCTTTGGGGAGGTATGTATTGCCATGGTCGGCTGGACGGGCTAAATTACCGGAAATCTATTGAGTAGACTTGGTATTTGGGCAGCTTGAACCAACCGTTCAATAATGAAAGCATTTTGTTTGAGCACTAACTTCAGCTTTGGTGGCAACGAGTTCTGCTTATAAGTGCATGGGAAGAGTTCAAGGCTATGGACGTGGTTTCCAAATAAGGAAAAAAGGGATTGAATATCATGATGAAAAAGGACAAAAATGTTAGTTGAATAGGGGCTTACTATCATTATATGAGCAGAAATAGACTTTCTCGTAATGACTTCAAAACTTAGCAGAGATAAGACGTGGCATTGATGATGCTGACCAGTAAACTATGTGTAACACGAATAGAGGCACGATAGAGGCACATCAACCCATTCAACTTAGCTCAAGCTTACGTATTCCTTTTGCTTGATTTGGAAAAGATTAGGTGGCCTTCCGAAAGCGTTCTTGAACAGGAACTGACTACAATGAACTGAATTTGTCAACCCTAGAATAGCATTACAAACATAATCACTGCACTATCGTCAGTGGTCCTGCTCTTGCTTATAATGTTTTTCTCCAACAATATTGCTGTTTGGAAGACGGAACTCAAAGACTGACCGATAATTAAGTAAGTCCGATTTGACTCAATTCGGATGTGGAAAAATGGATGTGCCGACCGACCCGTCAATGGATGCATGATATTTAACCGCACTGGTTCTTGAACTATTTCATTATTTCTTTTTTAAACCGTATAATCGACATGACTGAAATGAATGCTTCGACTGTTCCTTTTTCTACTCTACCTACATTGCCTGCTGTCATTCCTCCCACAACACACCTTAACTTCCTTCGTAACTGGTGGCAGCGGTCCGATCGGACCTCGGCCATTGCGGAAGCTCGGTTACTTCACAGGATCTATTCCGGCCAAGCAAACTCCATTTCCTTGATCGGTCAACTCATGAAAGTCCCGTTGGACGATAATACTGATCCGAAAAAGCGACGATTGATCAACACCTTTTATCTTCGCCAAGCATCCACTGCTACCCCGTTCACCTTGCAAGAGAATACGGAGTTTAGTCCTGTCAAAGAAGACGGCTCTAGAAATCTAGTCATTTGTCATGGATATGGAGCTGGTCTGGGATTCTTTTACAAGTAAACAGCTTTACAGGGTCTTGATTGTCGAACCTTAATTGTGCTCTGTTAGGAATTATTTTGCGATGAGTCAAACCCCAGGATGGCGTCTGTTTGCCATTGGTATCTATCCGAAATACATCGTAATTGGTTCTAACAAAAATCGATTGCAGACTGGCTAGGAATGGGACGAAGCTCAAGACCTAAGTGGACTATTGCCCCTAGAAGGAATGAAACATGGGGAGAAATTGTCCAAGAGGTGAGAAACCGGTTCCTGATAAATGATGTTGTCAGACTGCATGGAATTTACGATATCTTTTAGGTGGAAGAGCACTTTGTTCAATCTTTAGAAGACTGGCGACAGAAAATGGGTCTTGAGAAGATGACGTTGATGGGCCATTCAATGGGAGGTTACTTTGCGGTTTGCTATGCATTGAAGCATCCGACACGAGTCGAAAAATTAATCCTGGTCTCGCCAGGTTTGTTCGCCGTTTTGGAGTGGATACGGAATTTCGCTCACCTTATACTACTTAGCCGGTATCGCTGAAGGCCCACGAGACCAAGAGCTTAAAGAAAATAAACCACCTCGCGAATTGCTCGATAGAGAGGCATCCCAACTGAATGCGTCTTTGCAAGAAGAAGCGAATGCTGCGGAAGCAATTGCAAGGACTTCTGTACCGGTCAGGCAAATACCGAGTTGGGTACGATATCTGTGGGATCGCAATATCACGCCTATGAGTATTGTCCGACTAAGTGGGCCTTTCGGAGCGAGGTAACGTAACGGTAATAGTCGTAGCTTCTGGGCGCTGATTAGTACAAAGACTTGTCAATGGATACACTTCAAGGCGGTTTGCTCATCTTTCTACGGACGAACAGCATGATCTTTACGATTACTTGTAAGTAATAGCCCGACGTTGTGCGTATCAACTGAAAGTATTTCAAAGATACAACATCACATCTTCCACTGGCTCCGGTGAATATGCACTAGCAGGTATCCTTGCACCAGGAGCATATGCACGTAAGCCGTTGTTACATCGGCTGTCTCAGCTTCAGATGTCTACAGTCTTTATATACGGAGAGCACGGTAAGTGTAACATACATATATTGCGCACAATTTAACTAACATGCGTATTGGATGATTTTAGATTGGATGGATTATAAAGCAGCAGAAAAAGCTAGCAAAAATATGAAAGTACCGACCAAAATTATCCGCATTCCAGGTGGAGGTAATTGTACTAAACGGCTCAATTCTGGTGATCACTAATTGAGTGCATTAGGACATCATATGTATCTGGACGAGAGCGAACTATTCAACATAGCACTTGCGAAAGAGATGGCATGAGGAGAGGAGAGATTAATTGGAAAAATAGACGGTTGCATTTTGTATTATATGCTTTGTATCCTACGTAAAGCTGCTGGTGCTTGATTCCAGACAACGTGGTCAACATAACGTTTCATTATCGTCATTCTTGGCCTAGTGGCTCAGGAAATTTACGATATTGCGTCTCGGCAAAAAAAGCTTGGCGCTGCTTTTCAATGGCTGGATAACAATTTCTTCTGTCATCGTATAATGTGCCAAAAGCGGGTCCATTCTGGACTTTTCAAAGGGCATTATCACTTCCTTCGAACTTTGTGGAGAAAGATCACCTTTGGATCTTAGACCGGTTTTTAGCCTTCGCTTTTGCTATCTAATCTTACGCACCGTTTCTTTTTTTCTTTATTTGTTTCTGCTTTTGATATCTTAAGTCTTCTCTTCGGTTTACTGTGTTTTTCCTATTTGTCTGCGTGTTACTATTTTTTATTTGCGGACTGGGAATCAAGTTTTTGGGAATCCAAAAAATGCTTTTGCATGATTGGATGGAAATATTTGCGGTCAGACTATCCTTCTTTGTGTAAAGTCGTGTCCATGTTCAGAATCACTGAGATAGTTTGTTTCAAACCACAGCAAGACATATCTACTTAAAGAAGTGGTTCTCTATTGTTGCATCTAACAAAAAAGCTCTCAGAGTATCTGATCCATCTTTGACAGTCTGAGCGCTTTACTTTTCTCGCTGCTTGAACAATACGCTCTTGAAGGTTATCGTCAACTTGTAAGGGCTCATTTCTTACTCCAGCCTTCACTTTGGCCCAAAACTCTTCTATTGGGTTGAGAAAGGGAGAGTAGAGAGGAAGATAGAGACAACTGTATCCTCTTTTTTCGACCAACTGCTTAACCTTGACTGGAGTATGGATGGGCGCATTATCCATGACAAGATAATAACCGTTCATTCCATGGCAATTCAATCTTTTGTGATTGCCTAATAGACAAATTTTAAGATACAATAGAAGAAAAGGAGAACATAACTACATTCAGGGAAAATAAAAGTGGAATGTAAGGCAATACAATTGAGCAGAACAGGCACTGGGTACCATTGCCCTGACAGCTTCTGATACCATAACTGACAGAAACGGATATGATAGCATCAATGACATATACAAACGAACAAAGAGGGTTTATTTTCCTCTACAGATGTTCCATTCTGTTCAAGACCTTCTATCAGACTGAATCTGATTTTACTCCTGGGAAAATTGTTGTCTTATCTCTGAATTGTTGTCATCCATAAGACATCCATCGATTTCTTATCCATGACTGTGATTTTTGGTTTCAGTAATCCCGTACTATTTAAAAGCGAAGGGACAACACCTTTTCAATTCTTTGGCTCTGTTCTCCAAAAACATCCCCGGTATGTACTTCGCATTGATCATACTGTACAAAATGACTTATGTCCCTCTTCTGTATCCTTTAGCCTGCATGACCTTTGTCCCGAACCACCTTGGTTGTGTGAGTAAGCTCCCTGCACTCCACTTGGTAAGTGAAAAAGAAATGTTGTCTGTTTATGCACAGTGTCATTCATTATCTTCTGCTTCCAAGTCCTCGCCAGGTGTTGCATCGCTTCAAGTCCTCTGCAGTGCGTTACACACAAACCGGCCACTCCATGAATGCCGTGTCTCTCTCTCTCGCCGCCACCACCGACACAGGTGCGGGGTCGGCCCCTGTCTTTGGGCAGGATTACCCTTCGGGGGTAAGTAAAAAAGATATCAAGCTATCCTTCCATTTACTAAACATGAATATTCTTTTACGCTGCTCGAATGAATTTTGTGTCCACGGAAGAGACAAGTTCACGTAAGATATGTTTCCCGCACAATCCACTTACTGATGACGCTTATTTATACCCCTTTTAGCGCAGACTTGATCCTTGCATGGACGCAAAATTTATTTAGAGTAGCGTAAAAAATTGTTCAATAAACAGAATGACAGCATCTCCTTCCTTAATAGCGCATGAATCTGTGTGGACGGATGCAAGCGTCGCCTATACAAAAAAATTATCGTAACTCCGCCCTCCTGTCAATCCGGAAGGCGATTTTTCTTTTCGTTTTCTCAACGTTTATATTCTTATGGAGTTAACAGAGAAAGTGCGGCAGTGGCTGGAATTGTTACCGATACGCGTCAGGGATTCCTCGTCCATCGACATAGCGATCCAAGTATTTCGTTCATTAAGGAAGATCCACTGTTGTCACCGGTGCTGCTTACGTTTTATTGGCTGTCGCGACTTATCTCTCTACCGTGCAAGCGAAGAAGTACATGCACAACGACCACAGCGATCATTAATCATGGACTGATTAGGAACTTGCTAATGCATTTCGAGTTTTCGATCAAAGCGCGACCGAGGAATCTAGCGCACCATGCACTGCCTGCCTTGGGGCCCTGCAATATGCAGACACTGCTGCTTTCTTAGATCCTGTGTGTGAGCGACTAGAAAAAGAAAATTACGAATCTGGATATTTCAACTTAACATGTACAATTCCTATCTCGGTGATGCACCGGGATCACCTGCTATCGATCTATGTGTGCGACCAACTGAACGAAGAAGCTAAATCTCAATGGAAAAATCACGCAGTGCGTGATCCTAAGGATCCGTTTAAAGCGATCTGGGGTGAAAAGCTCACAGAGCGTTCTGGGCTTAAGATTGACCCTTCGTCACCCTTACGTATGACCGTGGTGTTAGAACACAATGAGACCTCTTCGGAACATCTTTTCTTAACACAAACGAAAGTGCCTCTGTTGAAAGTTAGAAAATTTAAGAAAGGCGTAAGTGTTCTAGGTCAAAAAGAAATAGCAGATAAAACTCACACTCGTCTCCTCAGGGCCGAGTTAGTAGATCAGGTGATTCACGATCGTCGATTGCAGAAGCTTTAAAATCGTTAGATGATACCGAAGCGCGATCGTAAGTATTTATCCCAGGAAGTAAACTTCGATCTGTAGAAACGCGGTCTAACTGTGTTAGTTTGACAGCCATCCCACCTCTGCCACAGACGACCGTGGCCAAGTTTTCTTCTGTAGAATTAGTGCATGAATCTTGTCTTATAGGCGGTAGGCTTTGAATATTGATACGGCGTATTGTTGTGTTGACGCGGTGATAGGACGGTATCTTAAGTACTCTAGAGAGTATAGTCAGACACCTTGGGCTGTAAACGGCAAAAAATTAGCAGAAAAATGTGTCTCAGAGTGCATTGGTGAAGTGTTGAAGCAGCATTGTCGGGGTGATGGTAAGCTATCTGTTTAACCGCTACGTTATTTATACGTTGCCACGACAGACTATAAATTCGTTCCCGCTGGGCGCGAGGATGCGAATGTTCGAATGCTTGGTTCTGGTCGTCCTTTTTACTGTGAGATAATCAATCCCCGTAGACCTGTCCTTTCGGCCACGGAATTCAAAGAAATGGAGGATGAAATTAATGCTTTGCCCAGTAAGGATGATGTGCAAGTTCGACAATTATCACAAGTGCAATCGTAAGTAAAAATTCGCGATATTTTATCTTCTATTCTGTCTCATTGCAAAACACAGAAAACACACGAAAATTATCAAAGAAGGCGAGCAATTTAAAAGAAAAACGTACAGGTTAGGTGAACTACAGGGTAGAGTAACGGAAACTAACCACAAGTAGGGCCTTGGTCTGGTTATCTGAACCTCTGGATGATGCTGTGATTGACCGGGTTAATACAGCTGGTTCTAGACCCTTTCAGATAAAACAAAGTACTCCGATACGTGTTTTCCAGAGGTAATTGCTTTTGATCACCACGTGCAATTCACTGACAAGGATCTCTAGGCGTGCCGCTGCCGTGAGGGAAAAAGAAATACATTTTGTCAGAATAGATTGCGTTCCTGAGAACCAACACCTTGCCATCTTAACTCTCAATACACAAGCAGGTACATACATTAAAGAGTTTGTGCACGGTGATCTTGGCAGGACACTCCCCAATCTGGCGTCCATTGCTGGCGTCAAGGCGGCAGATCTCATAGATTTGGATGTACTCGAGGTAGATTTAGAATGGCCTCCAAGCTCGATGGAGGATTAGCATGTAAAATTAGAAATAGTGTATGTTTTAAGAATTTTTAATGGATTGATGTGCTTTCTTTTTTGTTTTCTTTTTTGGTGAAGACAACACTCTGGTTGCATACTTTATGTATAAAAAGGATTCCACAGATCCGATCAATGCTGAACCACCAAGGGACAGTAACACACGCTGTTATATACAGGTTAGACTGCATTAACTAGAAAAGAAAAAGTGTGATTCTACTTACCAGGCCAACATCATGCGTCATCGTTTTCGAAGCTGTATAGACTGCCACAAAGACGGCTACCATGGAAAAGATGATGTTGAAAATGGTGACAACATGGCTTTTTATCTCTTTGAGATCATCAGGACGGATACGAAACACATCATTTTGGTCCGGCAGCATTGATGATATCATACGATTATACTCTATCTCCATTTTATCTGCACGTAGTTTCTCGAGATATTCATCAAGGGCAGGGTTCTAATGCCGTCTCTCGGTCAACGGAATCGGAGCACATCCGTTTAACTTACTCGTGGAGGCTTTGGCTTTGGTTCTATGTAGACGCCGCTTCCATGCATAAGATCATGGAGCCATACTTTATCTAAATCCATACATTTAGCCAAAAAAAAATCTATCAGGCAGGCCCAGTGCTGTCTTACCGGGCGTCTTTGCTAAGGTTTCCACTGTTTGTTGCACTAGTGTTAACGAAACGCCCACGGGCTCATCTTCCAAGGAAGCTTCAACTGCGGCTTTTGCTTCCTCTGACGGTTCCAATCCTCGGTAGTTCAGCGCATTGTTGATCGCAATCTGAATCTTCTTTGTCAGTAGCAACTGCATTCAAGGGTGCAAAATGGCGTTGAGAAGAAAGATCCGTGACTGTTTGAGCTCCTGTCTCCTTATAATAATTATTTGAAGATATAAGGCGGTGTCCGGCGCACACATGCCTCCCATAGCTCTCTTGATCTTCCTTGCCCAGACCAAATCGACTCTCCATTCCAAAATAAATTCTTACTGGCCAAAATGTCTCTGTGTCATATCTTACAGTTTTTGCATACCAAGATGCTATGGTGAGAAACGCTATCTGCAGTGGTGTGCATTTCCAGGATCCTGCATTTGCAGCTATGGCACACCTAAATGATGTTCTTTTAAGCAGCATGTAAGCTTCCTCGTATGTGTTAATACTCAGTAATTCAAACTATCTACATTAATAATTATCATTGACTTTCTTTTTATTTACTGTAAAAACTGTGTTTAACAAGGTTTAACCTTTGTTTATTAGCTTTCCATATAGCATACATGTACCTGGCGTTTTGCAAGACACAAACAAAATCAGCTACACTATTTTTGCTGATATTTTCCCGTATCCTCAATTGTTTTAAGCATTGGTCGTTTAGAAATATCTCCTAATTAGTAGGATAGGCATCTATGTCTTTGATGCAGTTGCGCTTGCTCCTGAATGAGAACACGCTGTTGATTCAAGATCTCTTATTGGGATCTTAGTTTGATTGGATGATTCTACAAAGTTTGACTCTCCAAAACTTCAAATTTAGGTGGAATCTTCAAAAACTTTTGAAAAAGGCTGTAGTTCAGGGGTTTCTGCTCAACGTTTGGATGATCCACTTGTGATAAACGTGAAGTTTTTGTAGGAAATAGAGGATAAAATCATATTATATTGGTTCGGTCCGACTCTATCTTAAGGAACTTTTTCATGGTAATGGAAGAGTTGTAGTATCATATACAGAGTTTCGAAAGTTGCTGAGCGGCATAGCATAATCGCATATAGTGCATATGCTGTAAGTTATAGAGAAATTGCATGGATCAGTAATCGAGTTGCTTGTCTGCTTATAGATTGTCGTACATGAGCGAATCTTGGCAAGGTAAATATTGATAACCTGGCGCATGAGTCAAGACTAGCTGACTTTTTTGATATTGAAATTTTTGTGGGCTTTAAAAGAAGCGCTCTTTCTGCTCTTTCTGAACTTTCATTCAAAATGGGCGATCTGTATTCAGGTCCTCGCATTGGGAAGCCAAAGAGAATCCGAAGCTAAAAGTTGGCACACTTTATAGACGATGATCCATACTATCGCGAAACAAAACTGAATTCAGGTATTCCGCCGCCTTCTACGCGTGATCAACGTCCGTACCGCAGACCGGATGCACCCGATTTATCTAGCTGGAATCCATCGTTTAGACGCCCACAAGTGGACGAACGTCGGGAATACCCAAGGCAACCGAGACAACAACAGGAACATAGATCTACCTCTTCAGATGCACCTCCAAGACCACTTGCTGTACCCAAACCATCGCCAAAGTTGGATCTGCGTGTCAGCACAGATTTTCTCTCTTGTGGACAGGAGCCTGGCTCACAAAAACTTAGCTTGGACAAAATTACCGAGGCCATCCAAGTGTCTGATGCAGAGGTTTGATTTACCAGGGAATTAAAAAAGCACAACTCTTTTATAACAGTACATGCATAGATTGATTACGAGTTTTTGAGCTCTGGCGCTTTAGTGGAAAAAGCTACTGCATTACGGGTAACTTTATTGCTGCGATTTTACGTCGTCTTAACATTTTTCTCAGGCAAAAATTAGCGAGGTGCCTGCTCATCTAGTGAGTCTCGCAAGAGCGAGAAGCAATCCATTTGAACGTATTGGAAAATCTATATTTATGAACCGAGCGGCAACAAAACTAGCAGCCTTGGATGTTACGTTTGGATTACTTCAAGATGCTACAGTAGGATCAATGCACCCGAAGAACGCATATGTCTTAACCTTGCTTCTGTAGCTTACGTTTGTTGATATCTGTGGCGGCCCGGGTGGTTTCTCTGGTAAGCAAAATAGTGAAATAAAGATATATCGATATGTACAGCGGACAAACTCCATGTAGAATACTTACTGTGGCGTGCACATAGCTGGGGCGGAGAGGCACAAGGGTTTGGTATTACGCTGAAGACTCCCAGCGATCTGGATTATCTCAATTGGCACGTGGAACAGTTTCGATCTGATGCCATGCCATCCAAACTGAAAATTCTAAATGGGGTTGACGACACTGGTATAGTATAGTATGTGTGCGAAACATGATTCTCACAAACAGGACAGGTGACCTGTATAAAGAAGAAAACATACGGGACTTCGCGAAGCAAGTGTTACAGCAAACCGAACAGAAAGGGGTTGACCTTGCTGTAGCCGATGGGGTACGTTTCTTCTAAAGATGACAGAGTTACCGCTGCTAATATCTGTTAGGGTTTTGATTTCTCTGGAAAAGAGGAACACCAAGAGAGGCATGCCAAAAGACTACTACTATGCGAGATTATCACAATGCTACTATGCCTTAAACAAGGTATAATCCAAAACGCTTTCTTGTTTTTGGGCTGTGTTCATTTTCTCCTTTAGGCGGAACATTTGTTTGCAAATTTTTCGATATCGTTGAGGAATTTACTGCAGACATGGTGTGGCTGTTGTACCAGCTTTTTGATTCTATTTGTATCACAAAACCTCTTAGTAGTCGGCCAGCAAACTCAGAACGTTATCTGGTCTGCAAAGGTCTTAGGTTCCCCAAACCGGCGACTCTAATTGACCGATTGCTTGGTATCAGCAAAGAAGCTGAAACAGCAGGAAGACTGGTCCCTCGTAGTTTGCTAGAATCGGACGAAAGTTTTCTGGACTATGTGAAAATGCGGAACATTAAGTAAAGCACTTTCCGGCACATCTGCAGTACAGAAGGCTAATATATCACTATAGGTTCGTATTGAAGCAAATTGACGCCCTGGAGCTTTTACAACAGTACATTGAAGAGCCGTTAGTATCATTACTATAGTATCCATGGCAAGCAAAAACGAGACTAAACATACAATTCATAGGGATCGTGCATCTTTATATGACCAAGACTCTATAAGACGTCAATGTTTATCTCAATGGAGGCTTCCGGGATGAACCATAATCAACGAATATGCAATAAAATGCGTATCCATTTTTGAATATCAAAGGAAGATCATATCTAAGCTATACTACTACAGCAATACGATTACTGGATGTCAATTTTACTGTGAAGCGCGCTGAAAAATCGAGCTGCAGTTAAGCGTATAATTCCGATATTCCAGTTTAAATTAGCTTATAGATTGACATTATGAGGCAAAGAGATTGTTCAGTGGGGCTGGCTATTCTCGATCTTCCAAAAGAGGGCACATCAGCTGCTGATTATGTTAGTCACTGTTAGAATGCAAGAATAGCATAAGAAACGGACGGTCACATTCTGATTGGCTCATTTGTACTGAGTGGACAATAGCTGATCGCGTGCCAACTGCATTGCGAGCGTGTGTCTTGTAAGATTTTCATCAGGAGATTGACACTTAGCTGCTTTAAAATAAGCACATGCATCACTCAGTAGCATATCTTCAATAACTTCACACAGTGACGAATGACAGTAACAAACCGATCTAAACTTCAGAAGTCCTACTCTTCGTCTCTCTTACTTATACTGCCTTTATCCCCGTCACTTGTAAGCATGGGTCAACTAATAATTGACAACAATATGAGCTAAACATTACTCTGCCATGAGCATCCAAATTTTTTTGCATCTAGTACCTCCATTCGGCAAGTAAGAGCTTCTATATTCGGTTATATAAGTTCACCGATAGAAATCGAAGTGAATATATTACAGATGACCAGCAATGTCTAACATGAGCTCCGCTCTATGGTTAACTTACCCAACCGTCGCCAGCTTGAATACTTCGATATGATAAGACTTACGAGTGAGGAAATTTATTTTTTCGAGAAAAAGCTAGTTAAAGACTTCATGCCAGATGTATCCACTTTCGCAAGACTGCGCGGCACCTCAGCTTTTCTAGGTTTCTGTTTGTTCATCGTTAATTAACATATAATCTGTAGCCTTATACGGATACACATACCTTGACAACGGGTTCCAACGGCTTCGTGCTACTAGAATAACTGCTTGGTGATATCTCAACAAAGTAGTTTGTCATTTCTCTCATTTGCTGAATTGGTTCAGGTTCTACTAAACTGAGTATTTTGGTGCATGTCAGATTGAGCAGCCAATTGCATTGCTGATCCATCTTACTTGTAGCTATCCATTAGTTTGACTACCCAGGAATCGGATAGATACTTTGACAAGAGATAGATTGCTTCTAAACGACATTTTTCTTCTCCATTGCGTCAATTCCAAACTTATCCTGTTCTTTGTTCATTAGCATTAACCATACCAAGCTTTTTCTCGTCGGATAGATCATCAGTCGATTGGTTCTGCAGAGCGCTTTTCATGACATCGACAGTTTCAAATTTCGGAACTAGTGCGTCGACCTATTGCCAGAACAAGAAAGTATAAATTCGTGACCAATTGTTGTACAAATAATGATTTACTTTGGCTCGCATCCACGTTAAGATCTTATCATTGTTAGCTCGATACACAATCATATCATCTGCGATGTCTATAATCTTATCAAGGTTAAACCCGTTGATTCATTAAGCACGTACCTTTAACATCACATAAGTGGCGAATCTGGTTTTTGAAGTCTTTAAGCAACAGTAACCGGTGAAGCTCTACATTTTCTAATGTGCTATGTTCACTGCTGAATATATCCTCCATGGCTCTGAATTTTCCGTCGGAATTCTCAGTCTAAGCAAGAAAGAGTCAGTCAGGTTCCAAATATCGATCGTAAGTATTATTTGCCTGGTCCCGTGCAGATTCCAGTATAGGCAAAGCCAGAAACAATGGATCTATCTGTGTAATAAAGCGCACTGATCCATCTGCAAGTTCCAAATAAGTTTCAGAGTTGTCGTATGTTGAACAATTTGCCTTTATGAAGTACATCGTTGATTAGCCAACTACTTTTGCGACCTGCTGTCACTGTCTGCATCTCGAATAGTCGTCCGTGAGTGTCGCAGAAATAGACCGTACGCGCGCCTGAGATAACATCAGTTAGGAATACAAGGGGTAAGTGTGACCTTGCCTGATCGAGGACAAGGCAAACACAATACATCCAGTTCCTGCAGATCTACGAGTCAAAGGAGACATATGAGACGCCAAGAGGACAAAGAGAGGCAGAGAGAAATGAATAACAAACTGACATGCCTTGGACGCGAGTGAATGCCACCCACGGATTGACCATAGCCGAGGAGAAGAGGGAGAAAAAAGACCGTGACTTGGACTTTGTGGCTGCATGGCCTGTCAAGCCGGGAAAAGGAAAAAATGCGGCCAGTGTCCCCAAATGGCCTGTGTCACCTACAGGTTTTCTCCCCCGACAACTTACTGTGTTTTATGGACCCGCTTCGATTGAATTCTCGTGTTTTGATATGTCTTCTCTCGAGAAACACCGACGTCAGTCCATCTACGGATCTGGAGTCAATGCAACGGAGGACTTTACAGTCGGCACCCGTGTGTTAGTTCATGGAGAAAATACCGGCACAGTACGATTCTTTGGCACAACAAGTTTCCAGACCGGGAAATGGGTTGGCATCGAACTGGATGAACCCATAGGCAAAAATAGCGGGGTTGTTCAGGGCAAGCGTTATTTCGACTGTCCAACAAATCATGGCATGTTTGTCCGGCCAGCCCAGGTCAAGTCCTTGTCCTCAACATCATTTACTAGTAGTAGTACTGAGGTAAGGAAACACACTGCTGCAGGACGAACACTCATGCTCGGTCATACAGAATGACCCCTCACGGTCAACTCAAGTAGACGCTCGACGAACAGTTCGACGGCAATCCACAGCACCTACTTCCCAAACTTCTCGCATATCTTCACCAGCACGGACTAGCCCTCTTCTACAACAACGACGAAAGAGTCAAGCTCCTGTTGCCTCAAAAAGCCGTCCGAGTTCACTGGGCGGTGCAGCACCACAGTCGAGTGTCACCACCGCCACGAGTAGACGGAAAAGCATATCTGTCAAACAACAACCGACGACACCAACAACACGACCCAGATCTAATACCCAAGGCACAGCCGCTCAGCGTCCACGGTCTAATACCCAAAGCTCTGGTGCTGTACAACGAGACAGTAAAGATATTCGGGAGAAACAATTACAACAATTGCGCTTGCTACAACAACAAAGAGCTCAATTGGAACAAGAAGAAAGACAGCGGCAGCTTGAAGAAGAAGAAGAGAGAGCACAGTTGGAAAAAGAAGAAAGAGAAAGAGAACTACAAGAGGAGAAGATGCGCCGAGAGCTCGAAAGCCAGCGAAGGCGACTATTAGAAGAAGAAGAGAAACAAAGACAAGTAGCCAGGTCTCGTTTGGAAGATGACCTGCGATTAAGGGAGGAAACCCACTTTGACGATCAACCTGAGTCGCAAGACGATATTCCATCTGACACTGAGATATCGGAAGAAGACACTTTAAAAACACCAGCTGACTTTGCTAGCCCAGACCCCATTGATGAAGATGACAATAGTTCTGGCAACCAGCAGATGACTTATGGATCTTTAGCTAATGCCACGCCAAAAAGCAAATCAGAACAGGTAGCCCTTTTTTTGCACTTGCTGCTGCTAACATGTCATAGACGGTACCTTTTAAAGAATACGAAGAACTGCGTTTCAAATTGAAGATATTGGAAACTAAACGCCAAGAAGATCGTGAACGCTATAGGGACTATGAAAAGGCAAAAGAAGAAGCTGAACAATTTTTAACGCTACGTAACAAATTGCAAGGTAGAATATCTCTGATTGATGAGACTCAGCACTTACTTGGTCTGTAGATAAAATTGGAGACTTGCAAAAAGATCTACGTGACACAAAACGTGAGTTAAAGGAGTCCAAACAAGACAAGGAGACATTGGAGAACAAGTACAACGAAGCATTGGAAGCACTAGAGATGATGACGTTAGATAAAGAAGTGGCTGAAGAGAGAGCTGAAAATCTCCAACAAGAAGTAGCGGTTTTAAAAGATAAAATTGAAGAAATCAGTGTAGATTTAGATGTGCTTAGGAAAGAGACAGGTAATCAAAGAAAAAGAAAGGAATATAGTTTATGGATGATCCTCCGTTCAAAATTGCTTATGCGTAATTAGACATCTTGAATCGACCTCCGGAGCTAAACTCAGAAGAACGGACACCCCTAGAGGTTGTTCAGCTTGAAAGACATAATGAACGATTGAAGGAAGCACTTGTCAGGTATGACAGTTTGGGACCTTCCTCTTATAAATCCAGGCATAAAAAAAAGAAAAAAGAAAAGAAAGAGAGTCAGTAAATCGAAATTGATACTGATATTTATGGAAACATTCAGATTACGTGATGCAGCTGCAGAACAGGAGAACGAACTGAATCAGAAAATTAAGAGGCTTGAAGATGAAACATATGAATTGGAAGACCTTAGAGGTAATACTTGAGATTCGCGATTCGCGATGTCGACTCACATATGGTAGTGCAATATCAACATACCAAGGAAAAGCTCGAGACAGCAGATATGCAAATCGAAGACCTGAAGCAACAGTTGGATGACGCGCTTAGCTCCGAAGATTTAGTGGATCAGCTAACCGACAAAAACCTTTTGTTGAACGAGAAATTGGAGGAACTTCAGGCAACCGTTGATGATCTCGAAGCCTTAAAGGAACTAGCGGATGAATTGGAGGAGAATCATATGGAAACAGAAAAGCAACTCCAAGCAGAAATTGGTACGTTAGGACGCCAAGTGCAGCATTCATTAAATATTCTTAGATCATCGGGACATGTTGTTGCGAGAACAGCTCGAAAGGATAAAAACCTTTGAAGAAACCAATGCAGATTACGAATCAACAATACAGCAATTCCGAGAACTCGTGACTAATCTACAGAGGTATATTGTGCGCTTGGATACTATAAGCTGATCGTGTATTTTAGCGATTTGGATCATCTACGTCAGAAAGAAGAGAATGAACAGACGGAAAAACAGGTGCTTAGTAGCCAATCCCAGGCTATGATGTCTTTGAACCTCCAGTTGCAATCAACCGTGATGAAGACACAAGCAAAAGCAATTGACTTGGAGTTGCGCAAACTGGATGCTGCACAAGCAACAGATCGTCTGAGTTACATTCAAGTATGATATCCGCCTACTTACCTCATGCTAATAAGGATGTTGCTAGCCATACTTGCCTGACTCGTTCTTTAAGTCTGAGAACGATCCAATCTCTTGCCTACTTCTGTTTAAACGCATTTTGTTTAAAGCAGATTTGATAATTCGTCATCTGGATCAGAATTACCCTGTCAGCGAAAAAATTATGGAAAAGGTGACCGAAAGTCTGGTGTCTGTTTGCGAGGTAAGAGTGGCATCGGCTTAGTTGAACTGGCATTTATAGTTCGCCATAGATACGACAAAAGGCTGGTTGGATTAGTGACCTTGCTAAACGCTTTGTAACGTTCATCAAACATTGCGACCCCGATACTTTTGTCAAGATGGGTAGAGTGTACCAAGAGTTGGTTGGAACTGAGAGAAGGTTGTAAGAAGTGGTAATTCTTGACTATGGGTACTAACAAGTAAAATCAGACTGAACGCGATCGTCGAACTATTGCGGACAGACGAAATGAATGAAGCCGAATTTCTGACTGAACTGCAAAGGTAATTCTGACCCTGATATGATACGTTATTGGCGTGATTAAAACTCTCTTCAGAGTTACTTCTCAATTAGAGCATCTTACAGAAGTTTATCTTTTGGAAAATGGGGAAGCGAATAATGCAGATCAGTTCTTTGGCTTGACAAGAGCGCTTGACCTCAATGCTGACCGCATGACTATTGAATTTACATTCATGAAGCAGATTATGGAGGATGCCGTCCGAGTCGAAGGTATATACTTCTTTCATGCACTCATTTTGTAACGTGGCATACAGGCATGATAGTTACAGACGGATTGCAAGAATTGGATTACAATTTCCTTGAGCCTTTGGGCCGTTTGATTACACAATCAAAGAGCACTAAAGTAGTTGCAAGGTAAAAGCATGAGATAACATAATTTATATACTAAGCTCTTTTTGTAGAAAGCTTCTTCGAAAACTGGAAGATCTTTCTGAACAAGCGCTCATGCTTAAGGCTGAGCACCTTCATCGGTTTAAAACGCTGTATGCCATTAGTTCAAAACTAAGCCGATTCTGCTTCGAGGTATAGTTAATATGTAGCTTTCGTTTCTAACAAGCTAATTTAAAACGTAGACTTACAGAGAAGTTACTGCACATATTACTGCAAAGCGTGGGAGCAAAGAAGATTTATCATTGGCGGAAATTCAGCAAATCATTTATAAGAACTCGGAAGAACTTCTGGAGATTGCCGAAATATCTATGTGGGAAGGAGGTCTAAAGACGTTGAAATCACTTGTCAATGAGCTTGACACTACTCTTACGCGTGTCGAAAACGACAACAAAATGGATAAAAGTAATATCTGACGGATACGAGATAGGCTCTAAAATATTATATAGTTGCTACTGGTGTTCCTCCTTGGGTCCAACGTGCCTCAGATATCAAGGCAGAGGGCGTGGTGAACCATGATATGGAACGCCGCTTACAGCAGCACAGCGAAGAAATCGTCAAGCTTATAAAGGATATCAAGCTTAAGGTATGATTTCTAATGCCGAATTACTGGTTGCTTACCATGTTAAAGGACCAAGCGTTACAAGAAGCAAGCGTTAAGGTTGACCTACTAGAAAAGCGTATGGAAGTTGCTAGAAAGGAAGCTGAACAAGTTGAAAGCTTGGAAGAATTGCTTGAGAAAGCTCAAGAACAAGAACAAGTATATGCAGAGGCTATGGAGAATTTACAATTAGAATACAACACACTACAGCAGAAGTATGTAGAGCTGAAGAAGACGAGTAGCAGAAAGGAAGAGAAACGTCTGTCAGCCCAGAAGAAAGCACTCGAAATGGGCGAAATTTCGGTTGACAGTGCTATCACGGATGCCGGCGGCCAAGTAAGAACACACGCGTTTAGATTCAGAATGACTTAACTGGATAAATACTAGATGGATACACTTAAGGCAGCTGTTCGTTTCTTAAGAGCAGAAAACGCTCATCTAAAGACTACAAACTTTGCAAGAGATATTCAGCTTTGTGAGCTTCCGGAGGTGATACATTATCAACCAGAAGAGAAGCGTGATGTTGTTCGATCAATTGCTACGGAAACTCGGGTCTTAATCAAGGATATCAGAACAGTTAGTGCATCACCAAAGGTTGTCAAATTATCGCCACGTGAGAACAACTGGAGTAGCATAAAGACTACCCCGGTGTACCAATACGAAGGACAACAGTCCGCATTATATACATTAAAACAACGTACCGATCAACTGCGACGAAAAGTTGAACAGCTTCAAGCAAACAATACTAGCAAACCTTCATCAACCAATCAAAATGAGGTACCCATATATTACTAATGGTCTACTGATGCTTACTTTATTTTTGTCGATAGGTTTTATCCCTGTCACGAGCTTTGGCAAAAGTTCAGATACCTTGCTCTTCACCCTTGACCAGCACTGGTGGTGTTCGCTGCGTTCAGCTCAAGAGCGCCAGTGAGTTCGAGCGCATCCATAACATGTTTATTCGTTCACCCATTTCATTTTAATTTATTTACCCTTGTTTATGCATTATATAGTTCATATGTTTTATATCAATTAAAGAGAAGAAACGTTTCCCTAATACCTCAATCGTTACTATGGTACAATGCCGTGACAGGCGCGATGCATCTGCTTATACTTTGTGCTACCATGCTGCAACTTTTAAAGTTCGCATATACAGGTTTCGCACACCATGTGATTTCAGCATGTTCTGCTCGCATTCTAACTGTCGTCACTATAGCTATAGCAGGTATACTAACTGCTTTTCCATACGTACACAAACATATCTGTAGAATATCTTGTCTGTTGACATTACAATTATTCTTGGCTTGGACTCTCACTGTATATCTTGCTACCGATTTTTCCCCAGAAGGCTTCAGCCAAAGCTCTACTGCCAGTACCACAAAACAGATTTTGTTTGCATATCGATAGCTGAATTTCTAATAAACTTTATGTATTTTTCGTTTACTAGCTTGTCCTCAGGGTTCATTATTTATTCGGTCGCTAAAGAGTATTACATTGTCGTGTTCGGAGTCAAACCATTTTTTCAGTGTCTTGCTAAAGAGAAGACATGCACTGTAACTTCTGTTACTAATTCTGCTACACGGTTTGTACAGTATTCTCTGTTCTTGCAACTTTGTATGCTTATAGTCTCAAAGAGTGTGAGTTTTTTTGCTTTCAATAGGAAGTGATAAACTTATTGTAACATCAATTCATTCGCATCCCTTGTTGCTCAATATACGGGATCAATTTAGATCAGAATAATAAGACTTTGTTCGAATAGCATGTATCAAGCGTCAGGCGTAACCTAATGTAACTGGAAAAGAGTGCTTAACTCGCCACTCCTTTCATGACAGCTTTACCGCAGGTCTGAATTCCGCTGCGGGCAGGTCTGCATCAAATTTGGGAAAGTTGTACAACCTTGGAGAGACTTTCTAAATGTTATGACTGTCCGCCAAGGAAGACAAGGAGGAAATCCAGGTACATTACAGCTTGATAAACGACTATTAACAACTGTTTGGTAAGATCCACTAAATGAAATACCGCGTATTGATATGGAAAAACGTGTATTTATCATTAGGCTCCAACTAGAAAGATTTCCATATGTAACTTGAACTGTTAGAGAGCGAAAAAGAAAGAGAGAGAGAAGCAGAGTGTGAGATGAAGTGGTAAACAATGTAAAGGGGGTTTGTCACAAATTTAGAAAATATGTCCGTCACTTTTCGGAGATGGCTATAGCCCGGAGGCGACATCCGTTTCCCGTCTCTGTATTCATCTGGAACGTGTTGGATTCGATCAAGTACGGCAGCTCATTTTGCTTCATCTGTTCTACATTCAATCCTGCCCATCCTTCAAGTCCACACACCGCCTGAATAACCCTTACACCTCATCACATTAGCACAATGTCTGGAACCAATATTAAAGTGGTTTGTCGATTTCGACCTCAAAATAAGTTGGAAATTAGGGAGGGCGGTGTACCTATTATCGAAATCAACGAAGAAGGAACCAGTGTTGCTATCAAGGTCTTGCCTAACATAATACCTTTATGTCTAGTTTCATTCACACGTCTCACGTTGTAGGGAAAAGAGACGCAGGCTTCTTTTGCGTTTGACAAAGTCTTTGGCTCAAATACCCGACAACAAGATATTTTTGAATATTCGATCAAGTCAATCGTTGATGGTGCGTTGTTTTATGCATCATTTGGCGCTCCGCTCACCCCATTATCTTAAGACGTTGTTGCAGGTTATAACGGCACTGTTTTTGCCTATGGTCAAACAGGCTCTGGTAAAACCTTCACGATGATGGTAACCACCTCTCTTTCTCTTAAACAATAACGTTCTGACAATGGCTTATTCCAGGGTTCGGATATCGACGATGCAGAAAACAAGGGAATCATCCCACGTATCGTGGAACAGATATTTACAAGCATCTTGGAAGCTCCCCAGAATATGGAATTTACAGTGAAGGTGTCCTATATGGAGATCTACATGGAGAAAGTTCGCGATCTTTTGAATCGTAAGGCGGTATTGCACTACTTTATTGTTCTAAATCTTGAACAGCGGCCCAGGATAACCTCCAGATCCACGAAGATAAAATCAAAGGCGTTTACGTAAAAGGGGTCCGAGAAGTCTATGTATCCAATACCGAGGAAGTTTATGATGTTATGCGCAGCGGAGGAAGCAACCGTGTAGTTGCATATACACGTAAGGCGCTACGCATTCAGAGCATTATTGACCATTGTTTTAGATATGAATGCGGAGAGTTCCCGTAGTCACTCGCTTGTGATGGTGACTATTACTCAAAAAAATGTGGATACAGGGGCAGCCAAGAGCGGAAAACTATACCTGGTGGACTTGGCAGGCTCTGAGAAAGTAGGAAAAACTGGTGCATCTGGTCAAACACTTGAAGAAGCAAAGAAAATCAACAAATCATTAACCGCCCTTGGTATGGTGATTAATGCCCTGACGGATGGAAAAGTAAGCTTGTCATACATCTCCTGCACCTCTATGCTAATTAAAACTCAGTCAAACCATATCCCTTACAGAGATTCCAAATTAACACGTATCCTGCAAGAATCTTTGGGTGGAAACTCACGTACAACTCTTATCATTAACTGTTCGCCATCATCGTATAATGAGGCAGAAACCGTCAGTACATTGCGATTTGGCGTGCGTGCCAAGACAATCAAGAACAAAGCCAAAGTGAACGCCGACCTATCGCCCGCAGAGCTCAAAGCTCTGTTAAAGAAAGTCAAAGGAGATTCGGTATCATATCAACAGTATATTACTGCATTGGAAGGCGAAATTACTATATGGCGCTCTGGTGGAACGGTACCTGAATTAAAATGGGTTTCCATGGAAAAAATAAGCAAGGGGGAACTGTCGCAAACGCCGGCCCCAGCGTTTAAGCCTTTGATGGACGATTCTAGACCGTCTACACCTGCGGTTGCCCTAGAGAAAGACGAAAGGGATGAATTACTCAAAAGAGAAAATGAACTGATTGATCAAATAGCTGAAAAGGTACGGTTAGATGATAATAGCAGTAATATTTGCCTTGTCCTGAACGTATCTTTAGGAAGCTGAACTATCCAGCAGAGAAGAGCAGCTTGCAAAAATACAGGAGGAACTTACGCAACTCAAGGAGCATGAAAAATCTATAACAGCAGCGAATCAGCAAATGACAGCAGAACTAAACGAAGCCAAAGTTCAGCTGCAAAAAGTTTCCTACGAAAGCAAAGAAAGTGCTATTACGGTTGATTCCCTGAAAGAAGCGAACCAAGAACTTCTCGCAGATTTGGAATCACTTAAAGCAAACCTTGCTCAGCTTCGTGGCGCTCAAAGCGAGATAGAAAGCTCTGAAAAATTGTCAAAATCAACGGTAGGTTTATTTTCAACCCGATGTTTGTTTGTTGATCCAAACAATAGGACGAAATGACTGAGAAAGAAAAGCAGATTAATCATACCTTAGAAAAGCTTGACGGAGAACAACGATCGATTGCTATAAGCGAGGAAGAACTTGTCAAGCTGCGTCAAGACTTGTCAGAATCGAGAGATCTTATTTCACAGCACGAATCTGCAATAGAAAAACTTAACAAAGAAAAAGAAGCGCTGACAAGCAAGAAGACAGAACTTGAGACTAGATTAGCCGCTCTCGAGGTAGAATATGAAGAATTATTAGACAAGACAATTGCTGAGGAGGAACACAAAAACGAGCCAAGCTCTGATGTTGTAAATACTGTTACTGAACTCAAAGTAAGACGTGATATGACAAGTTCCTGTACTTACTATCTGAAAGGCCAAGCTCGAAAACCAACACGTTGCGAAGAGAGAAGCGCAAGAGAAAGAGATTGAGGAGCTCAAAAAAGAACTCGAACAGAAGCACGAAACGAGCAAAAAACTCAGTGAAGCGTTAGAAGAACTGAAAAAGGCAAACGAAAAACTCCAGGTTAGGGATACTTGGTAGTAAAAGGTGACAGAAATTGACACTGTATGCCTAGATGACGCTGTCATCTCAGTCAACGGTAGACGTAGAGATGATAGGCAGCAAAGAGAAGGAGCTAGAGCGACTGCGAAAGACAATGGCACAACAGCTCGCAGACTTTGAGATGATAAAGAAAGCATTGATGCGCGATTTACAAAGCCGATGCGAACGTGTCGTGGAACTAGAAATCTCGCTGGATGAAATGCGCGAACAGTACAATAACGTTATCCGCGCGGCAAACAATAAAGCTCAGCAGAAAAAGATGAATGTTCTACAGAGAAACCTTGAACAATTGACAAGTGTACAAAAGCAGGTATGTCATATCCTAACACTGAACCTTGTCTCACTTTCTGCTGCAAGCTTGTGCAACAAAATTGTGAATTAAAGAAAGAGGCCGCTGTGGCAAACCGTAAATTACAAGCTCGCAGTGAGCGCATTCAGTCCTTGGAAGCTTCACTGGATGACGCACAAAACAAGATTAATATTCAAACCCAACAGTACGAGGCATTTTGATGGTGGATACAGCTAATGTTTTTTTATATTCAGGTTTGAAACACAACTACAGGCTGTTCGTGGGCGACTGGAACAAGCTCGATCCGAGAAATTGCAAAGCAACGGAGGCTTGACGTTTGGCAGGATTGCTAAACCACTTCGAGGAACTGGTGCAGTTGTCGATAGGTAATTGCTGTGATTTATCTATCTGTATACTAACTCATACATAGCGAACTATCCAACGAAAAGCGAGACAGGCGGATATCCTGGATGCCCTTTTCGTAAACAGGACTTGATTTATTCCAACGGCGTCATCTTAAACTATACCAGCGTTCATTTCTGTTATCCCATTTTAGCTTTCTTTAACAAATGCTACGTGAAGCATATACCTCAGCATGAAAATCTGACTTATATAATACCTCCTTAAACACATCAATCATGAAATCGAGTATCAGCAAAGTTTATGGATTTTATTGGAATGTCCAATACCAATAACGCTTGCTGTTAGGACGAGAGGGTTTTCCTGGAAATGTGTGATAAGGATATCCAGCAGAGTAACCTTGAAGCATATGCATATACCCCGGTCTCGGTCTTGCCACTTTGAATACGTGTTTAGTAGTTTTTAAATTTTTTCGCATCGCAATCCAAGATGCAGCTCTCTCGTTGGGCAATGGTTAGTCATTGCTACCTGATATGTGTGACCATTGGGCAATTGTTAGTCATTGTTACCTGATCTGTGTGACCGTTGGACAATTATAAAGCCAAATAAAGCTGCGCCTTTTTTACTGCTTGTAACGATTCATTTTCCCACCCTTTTTCCTTACTGTACCTTTTCTTTCGCTTAATAATGTCATTTGAAGTGAGTCCGAAAAGTATCAACAACGTCCGACGACACAAAGAAAGAGCTTCTTATGACCACGAGAGCGTACACAAAGCGTTGGACGACAGCTTTGTTTGCCACGTTGGTTTTTGTGTGGAAGACCCCGAAGGCGATCCAGATCCAATTGCTGCAGTGATCCCTATGGTATATGGACGAAAGAATAACGTGCTGTATCTACATGGCTATGTCTCTGGTCGATTAGTGAAACACCTTGCACAGGGTAAAAGGGTCACCATTACAACGACAGAGGTGAATGGATTGGTGCTGGCGCTGTCACCCTTCCATCATTCTGTGAACTATCGATCTTGCTGCGTATTTGGGCGAGGTGAACTAGTGGATGACCCTGAAGAAAAAATTGAAGCCTTAAAAGTTATTACGGATCACCTGGTAAAAGGACGTTGGGATCAATGTCGAGACAGTACCAAGGTCGAATTACAGACGACCAAGGTGGTGAAAGTGGTTATTGAATCGGCAAGCGTCAAACAATCCTACCGGGAAGAACCAGAAGAAGATAAAAATGATTACAAGAATGAAGCTTTATGTCAATCCATCTGGACCGGTATTGTTCCGATGAAGACTGTGTACGGGACTCCTATTCCTTCATCCATCAACAAACAGCCACTTCCTGATAATATCCGTGCCTTGGGCGAGCAAAACCAATAAACTTTTTTTTGTCTTTGCAGATATGCGCGCATTCTAAATCCTAACATTTACTGAAGAAATAATACTTTTTGTGGTATTCTGATGAAGTGTATGAAGGTAGATTCATAAGCCGCACCCTTTACATACATCTATTGACTTGTTCCAGATGTACAATCTCCGTTGGAAAATATTTTGTTCTTTAACCGTTAGACATGGGTGTTTAATTCACAATCCTTCTTTCAGGAATAAGCACCAGTCTCAACGTATTCTCTTTGTTTGAGTTGCATCATCCATCCAATACTTTTAACGTCGACTAATAAGTTGGGTTTGAGACGTTAGCAGCGTAGATAATCTGTTTATTCCTCGCAAATGTAGCAGATGCACCATATTTAACATCAGACTAAAGCCATTTTTAACTTCATATGTCTGAAGATCAACATTTTCGGTGAAATGATTTGATTTTAGCACGTACAAAGAAATCCGAGAGCCGGGTTTGCAACGTAGTACAAATGAAAGATTTGACAACCGCTGTTTGTTATGAACGAATTGGATCTTCAGGTTTGCCGCGTCTTTCATTGCAGGTCTTTCCCATTATACGCGTGGTGATGCGAAACCATAATTTCCATCGGATGGAAACTGTCTTAGAGTAAGAGGAACGCGGTAAAGCATCACCGGTTGCAAACGGTCAAGCTGTTAAGTAAGAAAGGCCTATCAGTTTCCAAAGCTTATAGTTGTTAAGGCACGTTCCTGTTACGAATGATTTATGCGCACTCTTTACCTTAGTATGAAAAAGAAGTTATAAATCCTCTTATTCATCGTAAGTGCAAAGTTCCTCAAATTTTACGTAGTTCGAAACAGCAAGCATACCACAAATTATATACGCAGTGGTCATAATCGGATTCTCAGAATCGACAAGTTTGTAATTGCCTAACGAATGAGTACAGGTGAGAATTTAAGTTGACAAACAAACACGATTATGATTTTATGGTTGAACGAGCTCGAGGTTTATCCGAACAGGAGCAAACGTTCTTTCGTTTCCATGGTTTATCTCATGTATCGCATTCGTCCATCATCGCATTTACATAGCGCAAATGTAACGAGGGAGATTTGATAGAATCTGCTAGCAGGCTTGCGCATAATCGCAGCCTTACTTTTTCTTGTTATCTCGAATTGAATAGAAAACTCAAGATGCATCTCTAGTTATACATAAAATTTGGTTTACAACAAAATAGAATAAGTGTCATATTTCATTGACGAATTAGTAATGACCCATTAATAAAAAATAATTAAGAGCTTGCTAACAATAACTACTTTACGTCCGTTGCTAAATACATGGTTATTTTAAGCGGCAGGGAGAAGTGTTGAGCAAAAAAGTGACCAAAGAAGTTTTTGATTGTTTGGGAAATGAACACCACGTATGTATTTCAATAAATGACAAGGTCATAAATAATCGCCTTGTCTGAAACAATATGAAGGTACCAAAGATGATTGCCGTAGTTCTAGCAAGTGTTTCTGTACAAAACAGAAAATTTTTCGTTACTAGACTACATTCAGAGAAACGTCTAAGATGTTGTTGCCGTCGTCAAACTAAATCACTGATATAGATTGTTAAATAAAAAAAATACTAGCAATGAAAACTTGCTGTAAGTGATGTCTGTGATCGCTAATATGTCATTTTATTGACAGAAAGATGGTGAACTTATGCTGACTTTTATATACGGCAAACATAAAATAATACTAATAAGACTGGAAATAAAAACAAAAATTGAAACAGAAACAAAGTTAGACAGGGAGTGAGACTCAGTGAAAATAAGGTTCAATAAGCATACAATCGAACCATAACAAACGCAAGAGTGTTTAATAATAATATCGTCGGATCAGGATAGAGTTACAAATAATCTGAGGATGGGTGAATAAGTCGATCGGAAAGGATCTATATACAGCAAGGTATTATGGTGTTCGTTGCAGAAAAGTCTTTTAAGTAGCTATATAAACAGTTTTTTCTAGGAAAACAGTTGGTCCATTCCTTTTTTCTTGTTAGCTTTGCGAGTATTCCAACTATATCTTTAAAATAGATCATAAAAAAGAAGAGGAAAATATCAGTCAAGTTTTCTGGCAACAGAAAGAGGTCTTCATACAGTAAGGAAAGCAAAAGTAACCTCTTCTAATGTTTAGTACTAGCTTGTTCCCAGACAAACTGCTTAAATACAACATGTATTTTTGGAGGCGCAATAAGAAGATGGATGAAGGATATATTGAAATATTTATTGATCTGACTGATTGAATATACAATTGACGTATGAAAAGGTATCCTGGCTAATCTACTACTACCCTACGACTACCATGTTTGACGGGAACGCGCCCCTACCAAGCTCAAACCCGTCCACTAGCCGATCTTTAGGACGCAGGAATCTTTTGAAGCATTGGCTAACTCCACTAGTGCATACCAGTACAACACAGAATTAAGAGATGCATTGTGTTAACTGCTTACCTTGATGTGGAGCTAGCCATGCCCCAAAAGACTCCCTGCCGGCTCCTAGGAGCCGGTGTCCTAAAGATCCCGCACAGCCAGTCTCCCGATAGAGGAGCTGCCCAGCCATAATGACCAAGCCAGGTCACCATGACCTTGCACCAGCCGGCTTCTCCGGGACCCCAGAGAAACTAGCCGGTGACAAGGATCAAGACAAACACAAGCCATGAAGCACAAACAGGACTTACAGCCGATCCACCAAGGCATCACCGCGCACCTTCCTTT